>ML986594.1:484099-496504 GCA_010094045.1 Lojkania enalia
CTTTTTTTCTCAAGGTTTTTCACCGGACAACCACCCTCTGATGAATTTAGCGTCGCTATCATGATCTGATTGCCACTGTATTGATTGACGTTTTGAAAACTTTATATAGACTTCTAAGGCATTTAACTTATCAATCGGAAGCGCCAGCAGGCTGACTTAAGACTCTAGACACGAAGGTACCGTAGAGTAAGATACTTAGGCAGGTAAGCGCACATGTGGTATCTGGCTATCAGCCATGCCCATTTTTTCTCGCCAGGCTGCGTGTCGCCAGGCATATGCTCGGGAGCACCGGCAATCAGATGTGATGGTACAACGGCTAGAGCTCTTTCTACGGGTTATTCCATCGAGCAATAGGAGACGAAAGCGGACTGAAAGCGGATCGCCCTATACTACTATTCTCTAGCCCACTTCAAGGCGCGATACGGGGTTCAAACTGCGCGAGGTCCCAACGCACAGCACCACAAGCGGCGTCCCAAGCCAGACAAGGCTAGATAAGCTCGTCAAACTCGGGTAGCCGAGGCTTAGCAAAAGCTTGCAGCACCGCATCCTATTCAGGTCAATTTCTTAGCCGCTCAAGCATCTAAATTTCCGCATCTATTCTAGCCCGTCCCCGAAGAGCAGTCGAAGCAAAGATTGCTTTGGAATGCCGCGTCTTCTACTGCAGATCTCTATGATGAAGCAGTGTTATGAAGGCCAAATAATAGGACTAGATAGAATTATCTGCAGACACCGACGCTCGCCCGCAATAGTCCGGCCGCCGTTCTCGGCGGGCGATCCAGGGATCATGTTCACTGATTCCACTCCAACAGTTCAATCATGTCCGTGCCATCCCACTCTCACCTACGTCGTCATTTGCCCCAGCCCCGGGTTCCGCCTTGCACTACCCATGCTACTATTATCCAATCTTACCTAGGTACATTGCGTCTACCCACCACTTCATCGCCTACTTAATCCACCATCTCCCAGCGTTCCTCGCGAGCCGTCAGCATATTTTGGTACTCCATTTCTACATCGGCCCGCAGTGCGAGAGACAGTCCTCGCTACGCGCCCTCTAAGCAGGACATCCATTACCCATCTCGAGTGTTCATGCTACCAGAAGCAAACTCCGCTCGTCCTTTCTATTACACTCCCTTCAAGGAGGCCATCCGCTCCGTAAAATGGCGCTAGGCTTCGAACTCAGCGCCAAAAAGGCTGTTATCAAGGATGAATCCGAGAAGCCAATCGACGCTTTCAACTATGAATCAGAGAACCCAGAAGGACGCCGCATGAGCCGTGTTGCGTCGGTCAGTCGTCGCGATGTTGATGATTCCGATGCCAGCACTCTTTCTGTGGGTAAACAGATTGAGATGGAAGCCGGTAATGCCATTCAATATCGTACCTGCAGCTGGTATAAGGTGCGTCGGCAAAACCTGTTACAGTGACCACTTCGCCCTTCTCGCGCCACAGGTAAACACTAATATCATGGATATAGACCGCAGCTCTGCTGTTTTCTGAGTACATTTGCCTGGCTATTATGTCATTCCCCTATTCGTACTCAATTCTTGGTCTTGTACCCGGATTGATCTTGACTGTCGTTGTGGCTGGCCTCGTCCTGTACACTTCGCTAATTGTCTGGTGAGCATACATTCTATGGCCAGGCCTTCAACCCACTAATGGTGGGTAGGGAGTTTTGCCTGCGCCATCCTGAAGTCCGTGATGTTTGCGATATCGGACAAATGCTGTTCTGGAACAAGAAATGCGCATGGTGGTTCACTACCGTCATGTTTTTGCTCAACAATACCTTTATTCAGGGTTTCCACTGCTTGGTTGGAGCCAAGTATCTCAATACGATGACCAAACATTCAATGTGTACAGTGGGCTTCTCCGCTATCATGGCGACCATCTCCTGGGCTTGCTCGCTCCCGAGGACATTTAACACGCTCTCGAAGATTGCGTCCGCTTCGGCATTCTTCACGTTTGTCTCCGTCTTTTTGGCCACCATCTTTGCGGGGATTGAGCCTCATCCGAACGGATATCCTGCCAAGGGCGAGCCATTAGTTTTAACAGTTCCTGTAGTTGGGACGACCTTCGTAGCCGGAATGAACGCTTTTATGAACATCAGCTATACATTTATTGGTCAGATTACACTCCCGAGTTTCATTGCCGAAATGAAGGAGCCAAAAGATTTCCCAAAGGCACTGTGGGCCGTGACTATCGCGGAAATCATCGTTTTTAGCTTGGTGGGGGCTATTTTTTATGTGTATACTGGCACCAACTACAACATCGCACCCGCATTCGGTTCCCTTGGTAACGAGGTCTTCTTGAAGATTTCATTCTCCTTCATGATTCCGACACTGATATTCCTTGGCGTTCTATATGCATCGGTCTCATGCCGCTTCATGTTCTTCCGCTTGTTCACGGGAACCTGTCATATGGGCCAACACACCGTCGTGGGCTGGGTCACCTGGGGGGCTCTTCTCGCCCTTTCCTGGATTCTTGCCTTCATTATCGCAGAGGTCATTCCATTCTTTTCAGATTTGCTTTCATTGATGAGCTCGCTCTTCGACTCGTTCTTCGGGTTCATATTCTGGGGTGTAGCTTACTTCAGGATGCGCGAGATGGATCATGGTCCACGGTTCTGGGCGGTGCGTGGATTCAGGGGATGGTTTGGGTTTATTTTTAATATCACTCTTTGCCTAATCGGACTTCTTTTCTTGTCTGGCGGAACCTACGTAAGCACGCTCATACGTTGTCATCGTAAATAGTTACTGACATTCCTCTAGGCTTCCGTACAATCAATCATTAATAGATACCATGAGGCGAATTTTGATGGACCATTCACCTGCGAATCGAATGGATTGTAAGGATATTTAAATAAGCTCTTAGTAGATGAATTGTTCGTAATGCAATGATGGTAAATACTTAATTCTACAGGGGTGGGGGCGCAGGAGTGATTAGATAGAGTAAATCGAACAGGGATAGACTTAAGAAATGTAAAATATGCGTAAACAGCAAAAGGACAGAGATCCATAAGCCGACCGATAGTGAACGAAACTGTATTCACGGTTCTCTAATTTTCTTTGCAGCACCACAATGTCTACGATGTTGCAATTCATCTCTCCGGACCCAGAAGCAAGCGATCATGGCGGAGCTATGACGTTCCATTTTCCGCTAGCGAACGAATTGCCGACGACAACCTTTCCCATGTTGTTTGCTGCTTTCCCCTAGTGCATAGTCGACTTCCATCTTCCACCTCTTGCTTTGCGCTTT
The DNA here is from genome assembly GCA_010094045.1 of Lojkania enalia. Taxonomy (NCBI): domain Eukaryota; kingdom Fungi; phylum Ascomycota; class Dothideomycetes; order Pleosporales; genus Lojkania; species Lojkania enalia. The sequence goes on from ML986594.1 coordinate 487,349, forward strand.
GTGATACTTTTGAGCAGTGCCACAGATCTTGGTTGTATCATGGCCTCCTTTATAGATTTCAGCCAGCCCAGTTTCTGGAGTCAGTACTAGCTTCCCTACGCCGACCTGTTGAGGGGATGGCTTGCGATTGACATTTTGCAGTTTCCGCAGCTTCAATTACGTTCAACCCCACATTCTGGAAGTACGAATATCATTCGAACAATTCATTGTATGCTTAGCTAACTCTTGCATAGCATCGCCGCCCGTCAAGGTACATGCGCGGACGCTCCAACAGCATCCCCTTCAAAGCTCGACTCCAGGATCGCGCAACGGCTAACCCAAACCCCTCACAGAATACCACAACAAAGTAATCACCAAGCTCTTAGGTGGCAACTCTCACCTAGGCTGCTACGCCCTCGCCATAACCATCTTCTCCCTCGGCATCTTCCGCGACTACCTGTTCGTCCTTTCCCCTTAGCCCCACATAATCCCCCGCCTTAACAAAAACCCAGCTTCAACTCCGCCCTCGACAACCAACCCACGCACCCCCTCCTCGCCGAGACCCCAATAAAGCTCTCTGCAATCCCCCTCTTCCTAACCGGCAACACCCTCGTCCTAACATCCATGTACGCCCTCGGCATCACGGGCACCTACCTCGGCGACTACTTCGGCATCCTCATGGATGCGCCCGTCACCTCGTTCCCCTTCAACGTGACCGACGCGCCCATGTACCATGGCTCGACCCTCAGCTTCCTCGCCACGGCTATCTGGAGGGGCAGGCCCGCGGGTGTGCTCTTGACCGCACTGGTCGCGGCGGCGTATGCCGTGGCGAGGATGTATGAGGATCCGTTTACGAGCATGATTTATAAGAAGAGGGAGGAGGAGAGGGAGGCTGGGAAGAAGGGGTTGTGATATCTTTCTGCCTCGCTTCGCGCTGGACAATCACCGAGCATGGAAACGACGGTTCAAGAACTGGAGAGTAGAAGGGTCGGGCGGAAAGAGATATATTCATCTTAGAAATACTGGTACATAGGGCAGATGGCTTTTTGCTCCGAATCGCACGGTGGTGATTTTCCTTCTAATTCAACATGACGCATGCAACAGCGGGAGAGCACCAGCGGAGAACGGCGTTGGGGGTCTTCAACGTCCCTCAGCACGTATCAAAAGTTATCCTTGTTTTTGGCTTCATCGTTCTTAAAAATCCCAATGCGACATCTTAGTTTAACCCAGAGCAACTCATCATACTTGCTTGAAGTAACCCCAGTCTACTACATCCTGCTCTGTAAGTAGACTTCCGGCCAAGTGGGCCATATTCGGTGCCTACAAGGCATGCATCCCTACACTTAGAAGATATACATCACGATGCATGTTCAAAATGGCATGGCATAATTTATCAATTAGAACATCTTTTGCTTAACAAGAAGTGTCGCTCCTACGCTTCAAGAATACCTAAGTCTTCAAGGGCAAGCTTTGCAAGTGGATTAGTAGCAGGAACAACATGCCGTTCCCAGGTGCCTTTCGCGCCCCATAAAACATGAACAAGGAGTTCAGTGCAAGACGAACCGTAGTAACCGCATCGGACCAATATTCAGCCTCTTCCCGACGCCAAACTTGATATGGTATCTTGAATTTACTCCTCAGCCTCAAGGGGAGCCTCCTCATCGTACTCCTCTTCGCCCTCGGAGACGGAAGCCTCCTGGTATTGCTGATACTCTGAGACCAAGTCGTTCATGTTGGACTCGGCCTCGGTGAATTCCATCTCATCCATGCCCTCACCAGTATACCAATGCAAGAAAGCCTTGCGACGGAACATAGCAGTGAATTGGTCACCGACACGCTTGAACAGCTCTTGAATAGAAGTAGAGTTGCCAACGAAAGTGGCAGACATCTTAAGACCACGTGGGGGAATGGAGCAGAGAGCGGTCTGGACGTTGTTGGGGATCCACTCAACAAAGTAAGACGAATTCTTGTTCTGGACATTGCGCATCTGATCCTCAACCTCTTTCATAGAGACTTTGCCACGGAATATGGCGGAGCAGGTCAGGTAGCGGCCGTTCCTGAAGTCAGAAGCGGCCATCATGTTCTTGGGGTCGAACATTTGCTGGGTGAGTTCTGGAACGGAGACGGCACGGAAAGCGTAGGCACCGCGGCCAGTCAGGGGAGCAAACCCAACCATGAAGAAGTGGAGGCGCGGGAAAGGGACCATGTTGACAGCCAGCTTCCTCAAGTCGGAGTTGAGCTGACCAGGGAAACGCAAGCAGGTGGTGACACCGGACATGACGGCGGAGACCAGGTGGTTCAGGTCACCATAGGAGGGGTTGTTGAGCTTGAGAGTCCTCATGCAAATGTCGTAGAGCGCCTACACCTAAGTTAGTCGACACGGGTGGAAACAGAACACATGGGACATACCTCGTTATCAATGCAGAAAGTCTCATCGGAGTTCTCAACCAATTGGTGGACCGAGAGGGTAGCGTTGTAGGGCTCAACGACGGTATCAGACACCTTGGGAGACGGTACAACGGAGAAAGTGGCCATCATACGGTCTGGGAATTCTTCACGAATCTTGGAGATCAACAAGGTACCCATACCGGCACCAGTACCGCCACCGAGGGAGTGAGTGATCTGGAAACCCTGGAGGCAGTCGCAGCCTTCAGCCTCACGGCGTACGACGTCGAGAACCTGGTCAACTAGCTCGGCACCTTCCGTGTAATGACCCTTGGCCCAGTTGTTACCAGCACCAGACTGACCAAAAACGAAGTTATCGGGGCGGAAGAGTTGTCCGAAAGGTCCAGCGCGGACGGCGTCCATAGTGCCCGGTTCCAAGTCGACGAGAACGGCACGGGGAACGAACTTGTTGCCGGAAGCCTGCAACGGGTCAGTGGCTTGTAGCAAATCGGGCAGTTTGTACTGCATAGCATACCTCATTGAAGTAGACGTTCATACGCTCAAGTTGGAGATCGGAGGTACCATTGTAGCTGGAAATAATTAGCATCCATCGCAAGGGGCTGCTAAGTGGCCGGCAATCACGAAGTACTTACACCCCAGAGCCATCGAGACCGTGCTCTCCAGAAATCTGTTGCCTGCCGCAAATGTCAGTACGCTACCGCACCGTGGTGAACGACACAATTTCCATACCAAAAGGCAGCACCAATCTGGTTGCCGCATTGGCCGGTCTGAAGGTGGACCTATTCGCTCGACGTTAGCTGTCTTTCCCCTCCCACACAGTGTTGTCCCAGTGCCCAACGCGGGGCAGAAGGGGGACGCGCCACCAGCGACAGCTGTAAACAGGGGTGCACCTACGATCTCACGCATGATGGTTGATTGAGAAGATACAGGTAGTGCTTTTGGGACTGAAAGTGGCGGGCAAGGATGGCTGTCGGGTGGTTGTGGTTCGGGGCGAGGTGTTAAAGGAGGGAAGGAGAAGTGTCGGTGTGGGACTGGGGAGTATTTGCTTTCGCGCTAAGACGGACTTGTTTACGCGATGACCCAGGCACCAACGAAACCCTCGCACTGCGCAACACTGTCAACAGAGCAACAAACCCGTGCTATGGACCGACTGCAGCGCCCTCAACTTTGACCGCATCTCGCATTTGCGTATTTGCTATGTTGTAGATCTACCGTTCCTCCCCTCGCTCTTCACTGCTGACAACGCTCGTTCACGGCACCGAGGGAGGGGCACAGTTACCCCCTTCCAAACCTGCCGGGGAGTTTGGATTTCTCTACAAACACAACTCCCGCAGAGTTGAAAGATGTGGTTTCACTAAAACCTCCTATACTTCTTGCTCGTGCTCAGGCCTCTTGCTCTATATGTCCATTTTCTTATGCAGTCTTACCCAATCGCCGAACTTGTTGCGCCATCACCCATATTGGTTGCATGTTTTCATGAGCCCAAGCCTCAGAAGTTTGGAACACATCGTGTCCCAATGTAAAGAATACACTTTTTAGAGAAGCTTCTTCGGTGACCCGCTCTGGTTGCCGTTGACGTTAGGTCTTGATCGTTTTACAACCAGAGGCATTGTGGTCATCCGAGACCAAATCGACTCATTCTCATCTTGCATGTAGCTGAAGCAATGGTGTAGCCAGATGCCCCAGACAATGTAGGAATACGCTCCAGCACCAGTCATGATGTGCCTAGTCACGGGTCAGCACGGGGCGGCCTGCAGGTCGATGTCGCCGACTCACCACCATCCGTGTCCTTCAAGAAGCGATCCCCAGAGCAGACCGATTTTCCTACGCCATCTTCCGAGAATTGGGCAATAGATATTGTCCAACTACCGGATTGCAAAGCTTCTCAAGGGGATATTCAGACTCCAAGCAATCATAATCCACGTCTAGCGCGGGATCATTTCATCTCTCAGATCCTGCCCTGCCTTCGGTTCACAGCGGGCCTGTGGATTTGCCGCTTACCTCTCCTTCGGTCGGAGCTTGAGCCGAATATTGACATCCATAACTCACATGGACCGCAATAGTACAATGGCCGTCAAGACAGCGTATGCAGTTTGATGAGAAGTCGGGTCCTGAAGGTAGTGATAGTACGGCGTATTAGAAGACGGCCAACGGTACGGAGGGAAACTTAGATTTGCCAAATGAGAAGGTTGCATAGCACATTAAACAGGTAATATAGATCGTTGATAGTTCACCAACTAGCTGCATAAGAACTATGGCACATCATAAAATGAGGACGCTTTCTAACAAGGTACTTTTTTGTATGGTTGTCCTTCATTTCAAAATTACATAGGAATGAAAGCTGTTGCTTCCGATGAGCAGATGTCCAATAAATGCCAAAGCACCCACACACCAATCTTAACCTCGTTAAAATTCATTTCCGTCTTCAGATTTAAGTACTTGCCAGTTTAACCTAAGCTATTAGCAAAGTTATACATAATATTCTAGTCTATATAAATAGATTGCTAAGAGAGTATAAAGAATATATTAGAAAAGTATTAGTAAAACTATAAGAATATAAGTTACTTATAGCTCTAAAAAAAATATAAGTTTTATAAAATAAAAATAATATATTTTATAAGTAAGTAGTCTATATAAACCATTATAAGGATTTTTAGCTAGTCTACTAAACTATATTAGATATTAATATATAATATTACGGTTAATATTATACTAGATATTATACTAGATATTAGCTAATATACCCCTTTTTTATATATATAAATATAGCCTACTAACTATTTTTAATTAACTAGTTTAACTTCTTATCTCTCTCTCTAAAATAAGATTTATCTTTTACTATAGTTATAAGTCTAATTATTATATTAAATTAACTATAATTTAATTTATATAATATATTCTACTATTAAAGTAACTATTCTATTAAAGTAGCTACTTTTTCTTAGTATAACAAATAGTATATATAAAAAGTTAATTTATTTAATATTAATAAGAGATTTTATATATAATATACTTTTATCTAATTTAGAATTTTCTCTATTATTCTTTTAGTACGTATAAGTATTATATCTAGTCTTACTATAATTACTATAGTAGCGTTAAACTAGTTAAACTCTTTTTTAAATATTAGTACTATAAGTCTTTTTAAAGAGTTAAAAGCTTATAAATACTTTAATAGTTATATATAAAGATCCCTTACTATATAATATTATACTACTATACTAAATATACTTTCTTTTATACGTTTTATATTTAGTTACTTCTTTTAATTACTTTTAAGCTTAGAGTTATAAGTTTAAAAAAGTATATTCTAATATAGTATTAATTTAATATTTTTTATAAGCTATAAAAATTTTTCTCATATCTCTTTTAATAATTATATAAAGGACTTTTATATAAGTATTAATTATAATCTAAATTTATATATATTACTTAGAATTTTAAACTATTAAAAGTCTTCTTATAGAAATAGTTTTAGTAGAGTATATAGTTATATATTAAAATAATCTAATATAACTTATATATTTAAAGGAATAATTTCTATTACTTTAAAGACTTTTTAATAGTTTTTATATATAAATATATTAAAAAATATATTCTTAAAAGTTGAAAAGAAACCTTTTTAATTAATATAATAGATATATTAATATACTAAGTTTTATATATACTATAAATACTTTAACTTTAATAATAAGAAGTAAATTATATTAAAAAGTTAAAGTATATATAATAAATAAAAAGGTATATAAAATATTAGAATCTTTTATATAAGATAGTAATTCTTAAATTTTTAGTTAAGATAGTATTATTAACCTATATACTGCTAGTATATATAATAACCGCTATTATAATCGTATATATACTAGGGCTTATTTATATTAAATTAGTTAGAGATAGTAGTTTTAGTAAAGAGAGAGTATTAGGATATTATAGTATTTTTATATTCCCCCTAATATCTATATATAGTACGCTTATTTTAGTATATATACTTTCTTCTTTCTCTTTATCTTCCTACTTACCTTATATTTAGCTTACTCCTTAGCTATTCTCTTATATAACACCTGAGATCTATATATAGTATATAATACTAAACATTAATAAAATTTATTATTTTTACTTATAGCCTCTTATAATATAGAATTACTAGTTTTTTAAATATAATAAGTATATTTAGAAGTCTAATATAGTAATAAGATAAATCTATAAGAATAACTATATAGGATTTAATCTACTAAAAAAATCTTTTATCTTATATAGTTAGGTTTAAAACTATTAAGCCTAGCTTATTAGATCTATTAGGTTTATTAGATTCGTTCTACTATACCTAATACTTCTACTATTATTATATATATAGGTTATATTATACTTTATTATCTAGCTAATTATCTCTCTAGTTTCTATAATCTTACTACTTACTATCTAATAATTAGTCCTTAATATACTTCTATATATTATTATCTTATTAGTCTTCGTCTAAATTAACCTATATAGTAGCTAATATTAGATTAAACTCTAGTTATAGAAGTAGTACTTTTTAGCGTTTTATACTTATAATATTTACTCCTTTTTTTATAGATTTATCTTAAAACTCTTTAATTTATTACCTTATCTACTCTATTTAAGTATAGTATTCTACTACTTTTAGTAGCTTATTTTAATTTCTAATATATTCTATATAATATATCCTACTATTAAAACAGCTAAACTATCGAAGCGGCTACTTTTTCTTAGTATTATAAATACTACGTACGAATTATAATAAATCTATAATATAACCTTCTATTAATTTAATAAGAAAGTAGAATTAAGCTTACCTTACAGGCGTATAAATTAGGCTAATTTAAGAGCGTATAATGTGCTACTATAGCTTTTAATATATAATATTAATAATTCTCTACTCAACTTTATAGAATCGCATTTTACCCTTATATATAACTAAATTACTAGAAGCTTATAGTAACCGAAGAATAAACAATTATATAATATATTCTTAATCTTAATTTATAAGAATTTACGCCCCAGCTATATAAGGTAGTAGATATAGTAGATAAATTATTAGGCGTATATAGTAGAATATCTATAAGAAAGAATTAGTTTAAATAATTTATAGCGCGTATAAATAAGCTTAAAACAGCCTTTAATTAAGTAAAGAATTGTTAAAGAATAAAATAAGAGAATCTAGAGGTTATTAATATATAGTTTAAGCTCGTATAGAATATAATTATAAAATATAGTATATATAATAATAATATCTACAACTTTAATAAGATAAGCTTTAAGATAGGTATTATTAGTATTATAAAGGTTATTATAGGTTTAGAATATTATATAAGGTTTACTCTTATATAGCTAGACGATTATAAGTAGATTATAGTTATCTAGAATATTTATACTACTATATATATAACCCTACTATTTATTATCTATAAAGAACGCATCTATATCTCTATATAATATAAAAAAGTAGGTATACTATATAATTGAAAAATTTTAGTTTCTAAGAACGGCTGGATAAATAATATATTTAGTCTTAAGTAGCTAAAGTACTTTAATAAATATATAAAGATGCGTTAAATAGAATTATATAAGCTACTTATTTTAGACGGCTATAAAAGCTACTTTAACTAGAAATTTAAGAATTACTATCTTATATAAAAGATCCTAATACTTTATATACCTTCTTATTTATTATATATACTTTAGCTTCTTAATATAGTTTACTTTTTACTATTAAAGCTAAAGTACTTATAATATATATAAAACTTAGCGCGCTAATACGTCTACTATATTAATAAAGAAAACTTCTTTCCAGCCTTTAAAAACGCGTTTTTTAATATATTTATGTATAAGAACTATTAAAAGGCCTTTAAAGTAATAGAAATTATTCCTCTAAATATATAGGTTATATTAAATCGCCTTAATATATAACTATATACCCTACTAAAACTACTTTTATAAGAAGACTTCTAATAGTTTAAAACTCTAAATAATATATATAAATTTAGGTTACAGTTAATACTTATATAAAAGTCCTTTATACGATTACTAAAAGAGGTATAAGAAGGATTCTTATAACTTATAAAAGGTGCTAAATTAATACTATATTAGAATACACTTTTTTAAACTTGTAACTCTAAGCTTAAAAGGTAATTAGAAGAAGTAACTAAGCGTAAAACGCGTAAAAGAAAGTATATTTAGTATAGTAGTATAGTATTATATAGCGAGGGATCTTTATATATAGCTGCTAAAGTATCTATAAGCTTTTAACCCTTTAAGAAGACTTATAGTACTAATATAATAATGTAAAGAAATCGTTTTATAAAAAGCTTTATCTTTTTACTTATCTTATCCTACCCCTAATTCTACTCCTTTTCCCATCCGTATATAGTTATATACTCCCTTATAAGTAACTTAGTAGTTTTTCTATATTCTTTTGTATAAGGTCTATAGGTATTAATAGAATTCTTAGGTTCCTAATCCTCTATGTACTCCTATATACTTCTAAGTAGATTTATACTATATTCGGACCTATTATCTTATCTATACTATTATATTATATAGAAAAATTTAATACTACTAATAATAGCTTCTTTAATAATATCGTATTAATTGTTTATTTAAATATATCTAAGTTTAAAATATACCTAATTTAGTTTAGATTATAATATTTATATATTATTATATTAAATTATTTAGTTACTTAGATAGAATCTTAAAAATCTTCTATTAACTAAAACCTTTAGGTTTAGAACTTCCTATCCCCTACAATTA